>BTCW01000008.1:0-2500 GCA_033239725.1 Echinochloa phyllopogon
CCTAAACCCTAAACCCTAAACCCTAAACCCTAAACCCTAAACCCTAAACCCTAAACCCTAAACCCTAAACCCTAAACCCTAAACCCTAAACCCTAAACCCTAAACCCTAAACCCTAAACCCTAAACCCTAAACCCTAAACCCTAAACCCTAAACCCTAAACCCTAAACCCTAAACCCTAAACCCTAAACCCTAAACCCTAAACCCTAAACCCTAAACCCTAAACCCTAAACCCTAAACCCTAAACCCTAAACCCTAAACCCTAAACCCTAAACCCTAAACCCTAAACCCTAAACCCTAAACCCTAAACCCTAAACCCTAAACCCTAAACCCTAAACCCTAAACCCTAAACCCTAAACCCTAAACCCTAAACCCTAAACCCTAAACCCTAAACCCTAAACCCTAAACCCTAAACCCTAAACCCTAAACCCTAAACCCTAAACCCTAAACCCTAAACCCTAAACCCTAAACCCTAAACCCTAAACCCTAAACCCTAAACCCTAAACCCTAAACCCTAAACCCTAAACCCTAAACCCTAAACCCTAAACCCTAAACCCTAAACCCTAAACCCTAAACCCTAAACCCTAAACCCTAAACCCTAAACCCTAAACCCTAAACCCTAAACCCTAAACCCTAAACCCTAAACCCTAAACCCTAAACCCTAAACCCTAAACCCTAAACCCTAAACCCTAAACCCTAAACCCTAAACCCTAAACCCTAAACCCTAAACCCTAAACCCTAAACCCTAAACCCTAAACCCTAAACCCTAAACCCTAAACCCTAAACCCTAAACCCTAAACCCTAAACCCTAAACCCTAAACCCTAAACCCTAAACCCTAAACCCTAAACCCTAAACCCTAAACCCTAAACCCTAAACCCTAAACCCTAAACCCTAAACCCTAAACCCTAAACCCTAAACCCTAAACCCTAAACCCTAAACCCTAAACCCTAAACCCTAAACCCTAAACCCTAAACCCTAAACCCTAAACCCTAAACCCTAAACCCTAAACCCTAAACCCTAAACCCTAAACCCTAAACCCTAAACCCTAAACCCTAAACCCTAAACCCTAAACCCTAAACCCTAAACCCTAAACCCTAAACCCTAAACCCTAAACCCTAAACCCTAAACCCTAAACCCTAAACCCTAAACCCTAAACCCTAAACCCTAAACCCTAAACCCTAAACCCTAAACCCTAAACCCTAAACCCTAAACCCTAAACCCTAAACCCTAAACCCTAAACCCTAAACCCTAAACCCTAAACCCTAAACCCTAAACCCTAAACCCTAAACCCTAAACCCTAAACCCTAAACCCTAAACCCTAAACCCTAAACCCTAAACCCTAAACCCTAAACCCTAAACCCTAAACCCTAAACCCTAAACCCTAAACCCTAAACCCTAAACCCTAAACCCTAAACCCTAAACCCTAAACCCTAAACCCTAAACCCTAAACCCTAAACCCTAAACCCTAAACCCTAAACCCTAAACCCTAAACCCTAAACCCTAAACCCTAAACCCTAAACCCTAAACCCTAAACCCTAAACCCTAAACCCTAAACCCTAAACCCTAAACCCTAAACCCTAAACCCTAAACCCTAAACCCTAAACCCTAAACCCTAAACCCTAAACCCTAAACCCTAAACCCTAAACCCTAAACCCTAAACCCTAAACCCTAAACCCTAAACCCTAAACCCTAAACCCTAAACCCTAAACCCTAAACCCTAAACCCTAAACCCTAAACCCTAAACCCTAAACCCTAAACCCTAAACCCTAAACCCTAAACCCTAAACCCTAAACCCTAAACCCTAAACCCTAAACCCTAAACCCTAAACCCTAAACCCTAAACCCTAAACCCTAAACCCTAAACCCTAAACCCTAAACCCTAAACCCTAAACCCTAAACCCTAAACCCTAAACCCTAAACCCTAAACCCTAAACCCTAAACCCTAAACCCTAAACCCTAAACCCTAAACCCTAAACCCTAAACCCTAAACCCTAAACCCTAAACCCTAAACCCTAAACCCTAAACCCTAAACCCTAAACCCTAAACCCTAAACCCTAAACCCTAAACCCTAAACCCTAAACCCTAAACCCTAAACCCTAAACCCTAAACCCTAAACCCTAAACCCTAAACCCTAAACCCTAAACCCTAAACCCTAAACCCTAAACCCTAAACCCTAAACCCTAAACCCTAAACCCTAAACCCTAAACCCTAAACCCTAAACCCTAAACCCTAAACCCTAAACCCTAAACCCTAAACCCTAAACCCTAAACCCTAAACCCTAAACCCTAAACCCTAAACCCTAAACCCTAAACCCTAAACCCTAAACCCTAAACCCTAAACCCTAAACCCTAAACCCTAAACCCTAAACCCTAAACCCTAAACCCTAAACCCTAAACCCTAAACCCTAAACCCTAAACCCTAAACCCTAAACCCTAAACCCTAAACCCTAAACCCTAAACCCTAAACCCTAAACCCTAAACCCTAAACCCTAAACCCTAAACC